>JANFOE010001852.1:5000-48288 GCA_025667525.1 Glebionis coronaria
AAAACGTCAAAAAAACAGGCGAGAACGTGAAAAACCCAAGAACGTGTAAAACTAACCAAAATGAAAAAAGAACCAACGAAGACGTAAAAAATTGACCAAAATGTGAAAAAACCGACAACAATTAAAACATAATAAACTAAACGAAAAATACTTGATGAAAATTATATCAATGGATTAAGTTTCAAATGATTTTATTTGGTATAATTTTTATCAAATATTATATAACATAAATTAAAATCATTTGTGGTTACACTTGAAAAAGAAATACTATAAAAAGTTAAAACTGACAGTTATTAATGAGACGGATGAAGTAGATAGATAATATTAAAGGGTTGTTTGGTAAAATTATGTGATTTAGTGCTGAATGATTTTTTTTACTCTGAATGATTTATTTGCTCTGAACCAAAGTGCTTCTGAATGATAACATGGTGTTTGACAAATGTTCTGAATACATATTTTTTTCAGCTAAATTTATCATTTTAACATTTTGTATAAAAAAACATGTTTTTCATTGTTATAAGTTTTGATGTGTAGCTCTAAAGTAGCATGGATAATAGTTATTTGTTTATACTTTTTTCGAATAATCATAGACACATTTTTTGTTATTTTGAGTAAATATTATTTTTAATATCTAGTAGTATAATTTTATTTATTACAACAATAAAGTTGCAAAAATTCAAATCGTAAATAAAAAACTGAAAAAGGTGAGTAATTAAATTTTTTGGAACATAATAAGTTTTTATTTCTATTAAAGAAAGAATAAAATATATTGGAAGTAGGTGCTGAAGTTGAAACTTTAGACAGACATAAAAACGATAAAATATGTCAAAATATATAAGCGTAGTACATACAAAATCATTAAAACAAATGATGTTCAATGGCCCATTGAATGAATTTGCATGTTTTAGATGCTGAACCATTTAACCCTACTTGAATGACTAAGCGGCAAAAGAATTATCGCCAAACAATAGTCATCTCTGACCGATTTAGCAACAGAGCCAGGCTATAGGTGTTACTAAATAGCAACACATAAAGAAAAATGTTCAACGACAAACTTATAAACAACGACAATTAAAAAAGAAATTGTTCCCTTTAGATATAAATCGGTTAAAATACTGGCTATTTTGTTACTATGATCCCACGCTTTGCTATGGCTAGTAGTGGGGAAAAAAAATTCATGATACGATTTTTTAAACCAATTAAGTGTTTAATAAAATGGTTGATGTTTGTTAAAAACCGGTGAAAAATAACCAATTCTGTTAAAACCAAACTTATTCGGTTGTTAAAACGTGACAAAAACAGGTTTTTAAACCGATCCGGTTTAAGTCAAACCAGTTTGTTGATCGGTTGACTTAAACTTTATCGGTTAGAACCATACAATACTCTAATACCAACATACAGATATCTAGCTATGTATTCACTAAAGGGATGCACCACATTCTTAAATTTAGTTTGTGGATCAACAGAATTTTATACAAGTTATTATACATTTATGGCAAAGAAAGTTATGGCCAAGAACTTTTATTGGTTAGAGTATGTTTGGTTCCATCAATTCTTTAATACGTATGAAGGATATTACAAAGAGTTATTGATCAAAAAAATTATGGCTATAAGTTTCCATTGTTAGTAGTGCTTATAAATGATGGACCACTTGTTACACAAATAGAGATGAGATCTTCAAATGAGTTTGATAGGTGTGTAAACACCCATCCTTTTACCACTTAATTCGGGCTAAAACGAGACCAAAACACGTATTTAATATCATTTGTTTGGAATTATGCGTGGTTTTTGTGTTTGTTGTGTTTTCAGAGCCAACCGGATGAATATTGAAGAAAACATGGGATTGCACGGGTTTTACTGAGGAAAAGGACTCAAGATAAAGTCTATTGTCCAAGAGATGCAAAAGATTTGAAGTCGCTAGGCCTATTCGAAGATTTATCGAAGAAAAGGACCAAGGATGAAAGATTTATATAAGTCGAAGAAACTCAAGTCTATTAAACGAAGAAATTAAAAGACGAGTTGAATTTAATCGACAACAAATCCCGAATCAGAATCGAAAACGGAAACTTTTCTGAAAAGACGAAAATACAAGAAGAACGGGAGAAAGCCCACTCACCAACTAAAGGACAAGCCTATATAAAGAGTTCCCTCACACACTTTTAGAAGCTAGTCTGGAGTTTTTCTCCTCCCCTTTTTTCTCCTTTCTTGTTCGTTCCATCACAATCACCACTAGGGTGATTGATGATTTTAATCTTTGTTCTTCCAATCTTGTTGTTTTAATCTTTGTTTAATCTTGTCAAAACATTAATCATTCAATACTAAGTTCTTGTTTAATCCTTCTATTTTATCTTGTTCATCATCATCTTTATCTTCAAGTTTTTGAGTCTTTATTTTTCTTGATTTGATCTTCAAAAGTTGTTGGGATTTGTGTTTTTGTTGATGGGATTAGTAGTTTATGATTAGTAGATGCTTTGTGATTGATTTATTTTAGTTTTTGGTGAAAAACTTGGTGATTTTTGGATTAAAAATAGTTTCCTTGTTCTTCGGGTATTCTTACTGTATCTGGGTTTTCCAGAAGTTCCGAATCAGTGAATAGTAACTTCCGAATGAGTTGTGTTTTCAAAAGTTCCGAGTCAGTTAAAAGTTCCGAATGAGCTTACCTTTAAAAAGTTCCGAACCAGTTTAAAACTTCCGAACCAAACAAAAGTTCCGAACGAAGTAGAAAGTTCCGAACCAATCACTTCCGAACCAGTAAGTTCCGCATCAGTGAACAGTGACTTCCGAATCATTAAGTTCCGAACCAAGGGGCTTCATTCGGAAGTCCAAAACTTCCGAATCAGCAAGTTCCGGATGAGTGTAAAACTTCCGGATCAGAAACTTCCGAATGAGTTCCCAAACTTCCGGATGAATGGAAGTTCCGAATGAAGGATAATTTCCGGATGAGTAAAAGTTCCGAACCAAGGGTAAAAGTTCCGAATCAATTTTCTTGTAGTGTTACTGTTTGTCTGCTTACTGTTTCTTTATGTTTATTTCACAATTTATATTTTAACTGTAATTTGAACTTTAATTTCAATCTTAATTTTAATCTTAAGTTTAATACAAGTCTTTGTTAATTATAATTAAAGTAATTGTCTTTGATTTAAATTTTCATTTCCACTTTTTTTTTAGACTAGAAAACCAAACCCTTTTATTTAGTAACCAAGAACAATCATTCCACTTAAGACTGAGATCAATTCGAGAGGATATCGAGAGAAAATTGAACCTAGCAAAACCATAATATCAAATGGCGCCGCTGCCGGCTCTTCTCGTTAAGATCAAAAGTTTTTTGTGAGAACTTGGATTTTGGGATCCGTTCCCCGTGAACGTTACTTTTTCAAAAAAAATCTTCAAAAACAACTAAAAAATATAAAATTTTCAAAAATACAAAAAAATTAAAAAACATAAAAACCAAAAATATTTGTGCTTTGCTTTTCTTTGTTCGTTCTTTTGCAGGTGTATGCGCACTCGATCCACGTCATATCAAGAGCCCGAGCCTCTCGATCACTTAGACATGGCCGGTGTACCACCTCCAAACAATAATAACAACAACAACATGAATAATAACAACAACAATGAGCACCTTCCGGATAATCGCCCAATGATTGAATTGCTGCAAGCTCATGTCGATGGCAACACGGATCCAATTGTTATACCACCAATTGCCGCCAACAATTTCGAGCTAAAATCAGATTTTATCCAGATGGTCTCCGCTCAACCATTCTTGGGACGTACCATTGATGATCCACACGACCACATCAAGAGATTTCTACAACTCACCAACACGGTCAAGTTCAATGGAGTTCCACAAGAAGTTATAAGGTTACAACTTTTTCCCTTTTCTTTAGAGGGACAAGCCCGGCATTGGCTTGCTAAGGAACCGCCACAGAGTATTCTCTCGTGGACGGATTTGGAAACGAAGTTTATCAACTACTTTTTTCCACCCTCTCGTACTACCGCTTTGCGGAATGAGATCATAAATTTTGAACAAAAGTACGATGAGTCATTCAGTGAATCTTGGGATCGCTTTAAAGATCTTTTAAGAAAATGCCCACAACATGGTTTTACCAAAGTACATCAAATCAATACTTTTTACAATGGTTTAAGCATGAGTGACCAAGATTCACTGAACAGTGCTTCGGGGGGTAATCTATTGGCTAAGACTTACAATGCTGCTTGGGATATCATTGAGAACAAATCTCGTGTGCAAACCAAGAGTGTTAGGACCAATGTTGCTAGTGCTAGCACTAATGACAGCGACAAGCGACTTGACAAAATCACCACGCTTCTTGAATCGCTTGTCACCCACACCGTCAGCAACAACAACAGCAACAACGCCAAAAACGCACAAGTGAACGCTGTCAGCCAACCTTGTGAGATATGCGGTGGTCCTCACTCTTACACAACTTGTACTGCCACCCAAGATTACCCTGCTGAGAATGTGAATGCGGCATATGGCACCTACCAACAACCTTCTTATCAAGCTAGACCTCAAGGTGACCGTAACTTGCTTAGCTATCGATCCAACAACTACCTTTCACCACCTGGTTTTCCCCCAAACAACCCAAACCAACAACAAAACCTTAACCGCCCTCCTCAACAACAACAACAACCTCGACAACCATACATCCCACCTCACAAGCAACAACAACCACCTCAACGTAACAATCAAGTCTACCAACAACCTGCTTACCAACCACCTGCATACAATGCTCCTCCCAACCAAGCCACCACTGCATTACACCAAGAGGTTGCAACCTACATGAGAACCAATGATGTGATAGTAGGAAATCTCCAAGAGGAAGTGCGCAATTTGAAAGCAGACTTGGTAAAGCAAGGAAATGATTTGAGAGCCGATATGAGAAATACGTTGGATACCCAAACTAATGATCTAAGGAACATGATGGCTAGTTTCTTCCAAGGTAATCAACCCTCTTCTTCGGGTACTCTTCCGAGTAACACCGTTGCGAACCCAAGGGGGGAGATGAAAGCAATCACTACTCGAAGTGGTAAAGGTACCAAGGAACGCGAGCTTCCTATACCTCCACCGGTGGTTGTGACTAAGGAGAACAAGTCGCCTGCTCCCATTCCTCATCCTTCTCCTTCCCCAATTTCTCCACCTCTTCCTTCTACCCCTCCTCCACCCGTGGTTGTGAGTGATCCTATTCCCCTAAAGCCTTCCCCTTCTTCCAATATACCTTATCCATCTAGGTTGAGGAAAGAGAAGCTCAAAAGCAAGGACGATATTCAGGTTTCGAATTTTCTTAAAATGTTCAAACAACTGAATTTCAATATCTCCTTCGCTGAGGCTCTCGCTCACATGCCCAAATACGCGAAAATGTTTAAAGATCTTCTGAGCGACAAGGAAAAGCTCCTCGATCTCGCCAACACCCAACTTAATGAGAACTGCTCTGTGGTGCTCTTAAGGAAATTGCCAATCAAGCTTGGTGATCCGGGTCGTTTTCTTATCCCTTGCAATTTCCCGGGAGTAGAGAATTGCATGGCCCTAGCCGATCTAGGTGCCAGTATTAATCTCATGCCTCTAAGTGTTTGGAAGCAATTATCTCTCCCAAAGCTAGTCCCCACCAAAATGACTTTGGAATTAGCTAACCGTACGGTTGCTTATCCAGTGGGGATAGCCGAAGACGTCATTGTAGGAGTCGACAAATTCACCTTCCCTGCTGATTTTGTTGTCGTCGACTACGAGATGGACCCCCATGTGCCACTCATTGTTGGTCGTCCATTCTTGAGGACCGGTCGCACTCTCATTGATGTTGAAGCCGGTGAGCTTATCATGAGAGTGGGTGACGATAAAGTAGTCTTCAACATGGGAAAGCTTTCTAAACAGCCTTATTCTTACGAGAATGTTAATTGTATTGACGTTCTTGATGAGGCTTGTGAAGAACACTTCAAGGATGCTTGTAAAAACATTCCTACCTCTCTTCCCAATGTTGAGACCGTTTCCTCTATCGACTCATCACTATCTCTATTTGGAGAAAGTGATTTCCTTTGGAAAGATTTGGAAGCCACCTTGGAAGATGTGAAGCAAGACAATGACGATTCTACTGCCACTTGGGATGACGATCTTAGTTTCATTGCAAACCTCCTCAGAGAAGACAATCCTTCCCCTCCATCTCCCACTGTTATTGCTATCGAGACTCCGACTTCGAATACGCCTCCCGTCGACAATCCTCCGGATTTGGAACTTAAGGAGTTGCCACCCCATCTTGAGTATGTATTCCTCGAAGAAGAGAAGAAGTCGTCAGTCATCATTGCTAAGGATTTGAAGGATGAAGAGAAAGCCCGACTTGTCGCCGTGTTGAAAGATCATAAGAAGGCTATTGCTTGGAAGATTTCCGATATTCGTGGAATTGATCCTCACTTCTACACACACAAAATTCTCATGGAGGACGACTTTAAGCCCACAATTCAAAGCCAACGAAGGGTGAATCCAAAAATACATGAAGTCATCAAAACAGAGGTTCTCAAACTTCTTGATGCGGGTATGATTTACCCTATTTTGGATTCACCGTGGGTTAGTCCAATCCATTGTGTGCCCAAGAAGGGCGGAATAACCGTTGTTCCCAATGAACACAACGAGTTGATTCCCACTCGTCTCGCTACTGGGTGGAGAGTTTGTATAGACTACCGCAAACTCAATGATGCCATGAGAAAGGATCATTTCCCTCTACCTTTTATGGACCAAATGCTTGAACGTTTAGCCGGTAATGAATATTACTGCTTTCTTGATGGTTTCTCAGGTTATTTTCAAATACCCATCGATCCCCAAGATCAAGAGAAGACTACATTCACTTGTCCCTATGGCACTTTCGCTTACAAAAGAATGCCTTTTGGCTTATGTAATGCGCCCGGGACTTTCCAAAGGTGCATGTTAGCTATCTTCCATGACATGGTTGAACAAACCATGGAAGTCTTCATGGATGATTTCTCGGTCTTCGGGGATTCTTTCTCTTCTTGCCTTGCCAATTTGGAACGTATGCTCAAGCGGTGCGAAGACACTCGCCTAGTTCTGAATTGGGAAAAATGCCATTTTATGGTAAAAGAAGGCGTCGTGCTTGGACATAAGATCTCGAAAGCCAATCTTGAAGTAGATCGTGCTAAAGTCGATGTTATCGCAAAGTTGCCTCCACCTTCAACCGTGAAGGGTGTGAGAAGTTTCTTGGGTCATGCGGGCTTCTACCGTCGATTTATCAAAGATTTTTCTCAAATCGCTCGCCCGATGACCCACCTCTTGGAAAAAGATACTCCTTTTATCTTCTCCAAAGAGTGCCTTGAAGCCTTCAACTCGCTTAAGGATAAGCTAACTAAGGCACCCGTCTTGGTTACCCCTAATTGGGAGCTTCCTTTTGAGTTGATGTGCGATGCTAGTGATTTTGCTATTGGAGCGATTCTTGGACAAAGAGTGAACAAACACTTCCAACCGATCCATTACGCTAGCAAGACAATGACAGGGGCACAATTGCATTATACGACAACCGAAAAAGAGCTTTTAGCTGTTGTCTATGCTTTTGAAAAATTCCGCCCCTATCTTGTCCTTTCTACCACCATTGTGTATACCGATCATTCCGCGCTGAAGTACTTGTTAACAAAGCAAGATTCCAAACCAAGACTTCTTCGCTGGGTTTTGCTGCTACAGGAATTTAAAATCGAAATTCGCGATAAAAAAGGAGCAGAAAACCTAGCCGCGGACCATCTTAGCAGACTTGAGGATCCTTACCAAGGGGATCATCCGACCAAAGAAATCAATGATTCTTTTCCCTTGGAGACCTTAATGTCTATAAACTCGAAGCCGAATGAAACCCCGTGGTTTGCGGACTTTGCAAACTACTTGGCGGGTGGAATTCTCAAGGAAGGGTTGACGTCCCAACAAAAGAAGAAGTTCTTCACCGACATCAAGACTTACTTTTGGGACGACCCTTACCTATTCAAACAATGTGCTGACCTGATTATTCGCCGATGTGTTGATGGACCGGCAGCGTCTGAAATCCTTAATGCTTGCCACAAAGGACCCACCGGTGGTCACTTTGGTCCCAACTACACCGCTAAAAAAGTGTTTGATTCGGGATTTTATTGGCCCTCCATATACCGTGATGCTCACGATATGGTTAAACGATGTGATGTTTGCCAAAAGCAAGGCAAAATCACACATAAAGACGAGATGCCTCAGAATTTCATTCAAGAGTGTGAAATTTTTGAAGTTTGGGGTATCGACTTTATGGGGCCATTCCCTTCTTCTAAAGGAAACAAATACATCCTTGTAGCCGTTGACTACGTTTCAAAGTGGGTTGAAGCCAAAGCTTTGCCTACTAATGACGCAAGGGTGGTTTGTAACTTTTTGAAAGCTCTTTTCGCTAGATTCGGTGTGCCTCGCGCCATTATTAGTGATCGTGGGACTCATTTCTGCAATGACCAATTTGCTCGAGTCATGGCTAAGTACGGTGTAAATCATCGTCTTTCCACAGCCTACCACCCACAAACTAATGGCCAGGCTGAAATATCAAACCGAGGGCTGAAGCGAATTCTTGAAAGAACCGTGGGAGAGCATCGTGCCTCATGGGCTGATAAACTTGATGATGCTTTGTGGGCTTTCCGTACTGCTTACAAGACCCCGATCGGCTGTACGCCTTATCGTCTTGTGTACGGGAAAGCATGCCACCTCCCCATTGAGTTGGAGCACAAGGCTTATTGGGCCTTGAAGTGGGCTAATTTTGATATAAACAAAGCCGGTGACCTACGCAAGATCCAACTCAATGAGCTGAATGAACTCCGTAATGAGGCTTATGAAAATTCTTTGATCTATAAGGAAAGAACTAAGCTCATTCACGACTCCAAGATCAAAAACCGAGAGTTCCACGTTGGAGACAAAGTCTTACTTTTTAACTCTCGGTTGAAAATCTTCTCGGGAAAGCTCAAATCTCGTTGGTCCGGCCCATTCACCATTGCCCAAATTTTTCCATATGGTACTCTCGAGCTCGCTCAACCTGATGGACCAAATTTTAAGGTGAATGGCCAACGAGTGAAGTTGTACTTTGGTGAGGACACCTCTAAGGAGGTGATTCCATCCCTCACCACGTTCCCCATGTACTAATTTTGGGTCGAGTCAGGCTCGTGACTCGGTTATCAAAAACAAGCGCTCCTCGGAAGGCAGCCCGAGTATCTATCCTTTTATGTTTTAATCCCCTAAGTGTAGGGGGGGACTTCTATACGTGTTTGTCTTTGTATGGTGATGTGATTACAGGGATTAGTGCACTCTTGGAAGTTTTTAAAGAATCGTGCTCCCGTGTTATCCGAAATCCGGTTCTACCTCTCAACTATCGTGATTCAATTTTCTTCATACTCACATTTGAAATTGATCACTTTAGTCGTCTCTTCCTTAACTTGAGTTAACCAACGTGCACAATGTCATAAGTGTAGGGGAAACTTTTCCCACATGCTTAAACATTGAGGACAATGTTTATCTTAAGTGTAGGGGGGACTTCTATCGAAGTTTTAAGTGGACTTTTCCATGAAAATGCCTTCAATTAACCGGAAAATCCTATTTTTCAACATTTTTCAAATTTTTTATTAACTTTGGCCAATTAGTTGTAATTTTTAAAATTTTTTTATCGTTGCTTTCATATGTATATATCCCGCAATAAAGTCAAAAATATTAATAAAGTGGGTAGCTAGTTTAGAAGTCTTTGACTTATTAGGCCCGTTGCGTTTATTTTGACTCAACCCGAATAGACTTATCCAAGTTTATTCTAGCTAGTATCCTTAACCATGTAGACCTTAATTGGTTTATTAGGCTAAGTATCCACGAGTCTCATTACTTGAGATTTTAAATTGTGGAGGACGAGAAATGATAGAGTCAATTATAAGTCGGTATTCTTGCGCAAGCTCACTTGGTGTAATTATTTGCCTATTCTCCCATCACTTGCTAATAATTTATCTGCAATAAGTAAGGTCGTACGATTTGAAAAGTTACTTAGCTTCTAGCCCAATATCGTTTAAAAGTTGCTCGGTAATGATAAGAGTTCATAGCCAAGGCATAACTTATGAAGCGGGGCGCGAAGATTGGCGAGTCCGAAAAGGCCCTAACAAGGCATGAGGATTCAATTTTATTGCTGAAGATCCAAAGTGATATGAAAAGCATTATTCCTAAAGTCAATATGAAGGATCAAGACTCACGACGAAAAGCAATCAACTCCCATAAAGATCATGGAGAAGTCTATCCGAAAAGACCCTAACAAGGTATGAGGATAAATAGATCCAAGTCCGAAAAGGAGGCGGATCGTTGTATCTCAAAATCCCAATTAGAGATTGAAGAAATAATCATGAAGTCGTGGTCAACAAAGTTGGAGTACCCCTCAAAAGTCTCCAAGTGAAGAAACTCTATTATGATGAGAAGACCATTATCTCAAGAACGTCTCTCGAAGATATGAAGTATGAAGTACATGCCAAATATCGGCCCGAGAAGGGTCTCAAATCGTGAACCAAGTTATGCCAAGATATGAACTTTTTGATATCCCGAGAAGCAGTTTTAAGAGATTTTGTCCTTTAGCTAACTATTGATCAAATCGTCCTACTTTGCTTTCAGCCCTAATAAACTATCGAAATAAGTCCAAAAATGCATCTTCATGATCATTCTAAGACAAAAATAAAATATAAGAGATACACCTAGGAATAAGGGAGTTTAAGCATTTAATTAAGCCATGTGTGTAAGTGTTTGAATTGCTAACTTATAATAACAATGATCTCGTTTTTAAGCTTAGTTTGGGGAACGTGAAACTTGAGGGTGATAAATCTTCGTAGCACCAAAGCCCTAATGTAAGTCATCGATTTCTTTGCAAGTTATTTCCATGTAGCTATTTTCAAGTGAAAATGGTTTTCTATCCCTTGCTACCTTTGAAGTTTTATTTCTTTAATTTTTGTTTAGTAGAATTTAAATAAGGTCAAGGTTGATTAATTATGAGAAAAGTGTAAGCTTTCTTTATCACTAAGCATTGCATGAGGGCATGGCAATGGTTAAGTGTAGGGGATTTGATAGGTGTGTAAACACCCATCCTTTTACCACTTAATTCGGGCTAAAACGAGACCAAAATACGTATTTAATATCATTTGTTTGGAATTATGCGTGGTTTTTGTGTTTGTTGTGTTTTCAGAGCCAACCGGATGAATATTGAAGAAAACATGGGATTGCACGGGTTTTACTGAGGAAAAGGACTCAAGATAAAGTCTATTGTCCAAGAGATGCAAAAGATTTGAAGTCGCTAGGCCTATTCGAAGATTTATCGAAGAAAAGGACCAAGGATGGAAGATTTATATAAGTCGAAGAAACTCAAGTCTATTAAACGAAGAAATTAAAAGACGAGTTGAATTTAATCGACAACAAATCCCGAATCAGAATCGAAAACGGAAACTTTTCTGAAAAGACGAAAATGCAAGAAGAACGGGAGAAAGCCCACTCACCAACTAAAGGACAAGCCTATATAAAGAGTTCCCTCACACACATTTAGAAGCTAGTCTGGAGTTTTTCTCCTCCCCTTTTTTCTCCTTTCTTGTTCGTTCCATCACAATCACCACTAGGGTGATTGATGATTTTAATCTTTGTTCTTCCAATCTTGTTGTTTTAATCTTTGTTTAATCTTGTCAAAACATTAATCATTCAATACTAAGTTCTTGTTTAATCCTTCTATTTTATCTTGTTCATCATCATCTTTATCTTCAAGTTTTTAAGTCTTTATTTTTCTTGATTTGATCTTCAAAAGTTGTTGGGATTTGTGTTTTTGTTGATGGGATTAGTAGTTTATGATTAGTAGATGCTTTGTGATTGATTTATTTTAGTTTTTGGTGAAAAACTTGGTGATTTTTGGATTAAAAATAGTTTCCTTGTTCTTCGGGTATTCTTACTGTATCTGGGTTTTCCAGAAGTTCCGAATCAGTGAATAGTAACTTCCGAATGAGTTGTGTTTTCAAAAGTTCCGAGTCAGTTAAAAGTTCCGAATGAGCTTACCTTTAAAAAGTTCCGAACCAGTTTAAAACTTCCGAACCAAACAAAAGTTCCGAACGAAGTAGAAAGTTCCGAACCAATCACTTCCGAACCAGTAAGTTCCGCATCAGTGAACAGTGACTTCCGAATCATTAAGTTCCGAACCAAGGGGCTTCATTCGGAAGTCCAAAACTTCCGAATCAGCAAGTTCCGGATGAGTGTAAAACTTCCGGATCAGAAACTTCTGAATGAGTTCCCAAACTTCCGGATGAATGGAAGTTCCGAATGAAGGATAAGTTCCGGATGAGTAAAAGTTCCGAACCAAGGGTAAAAGCTCCGAATCAATTTTCTTGTAGTGTTACTGTTTGTCTGCTTACTGTTTCTTTATGTTTATTTCACAATTTATATTTTAACTGTAATTTGAACTTTAATTTCAATCTTAATTTTAATCTTAAGTTTAATACAAGTCTTTGTTAATTATAATTAAAGTAACTGTCTTTGATTTAAATTTTCATTTCCACTTTTTTTTTAGACTAGAAAACCAAACCCTTTTATTTAGTAACCAAGAACAATCATTCCACTTAAGACTGAGATCAATTCGAGAGGATATCGAGAGAAAATTGAACCTAGCAAAACCATAATATCAGAGTTAAAGCAAACACTTGTTTCTAGAGCCTAAGTTTAAATACACTGTTTTTGGAACTATTCAGATGTTTATGTGACTACAAAGTTTCACAAATACTATGTGGCTAAAACTATGAAAAAAATAACCGAAGTTGGATACTTTGTGCCATGATTAAATTTATTTCTAAGCATAGTTTGATCTATTACCGTGATCTTGTATCCCTGGACACTGGTGCTGACATCAATTCCTATTTTACAACTCTACACCTGCAATAAGATTCATGAGTACTATGAATATCCAAGGCAAGAACTACAACTCTCGAGGGATCACACGAAGGACTATTTTCCATGGTTCTTAGTAACATAATCTTGTATTGACGTACCTTTGCCAATACCTTGTGGCAACCCGTTCTTAGTCCGTTTTGAAAGCTTTGAGAAGAAGGGTGGAATGGCTTCGACCATTATTCCCATGCGTCCATCAAACCGTTTTTATCCATGATCAACACCTGTAACAACAAACGACACATGAGCCATATGGATAAACTTTTCGGCTTTTCTACACTAAAAGAAGCCAATATTATGACAACTAATAAGAAAATTATGTGACATAAAATATTTACTGATATAAAGATACTTTTTGCTGTATTACATACCTAAGTCTAGACTCGGTAAGTTTCTTTTGCTATCGATTCTTATTGTTATATCACTGATTTATATTATCATAAATCTTCTTGTAATCAAGCTTCTTGGACTTGTCCCATTCAGTAAGTATACACAGCCCTGAGCACCCTTAGTCACCTCATAAGCATCACACACTTCACTCACTTTCACAACCGAACTCAGGCTCAAGGTCTGCAGGTGGGTCAGATTCAGAGAATACACTATTAATACCATCTGGTGCAGTTCCTCCGGCCTCTTTCGATCCCACCTCATGCCAGTTTGTCGACAGTAGGTTAATTAATGTAAAATGACAGCAAAATATAAGCGAGGAGAGTGAATTTCCTAATAAGGGTTCTGTTAGAGGTTATGAAGTGACAGAGGCTGCAAAGACGGAGGTTGAGAAACTATGTCCTGGAGTTGTATCGTTTGCTGACATACTAATCATGACTGCTTGTGATGCGTCTGAAATGGTTATTGGAAACACTAAATTACAACTATAATTATCGTAAAGACATATTTGACTACAATCCAATAAGGACAGTAACATATACAAATTGTATAGCCTTTTACAAGTATTGAGCATGAAGAACACAACATGTAAGGTCTTCTCTGTCTCTGTACAAATGTGTGTGAAAATTAAGGTATGTCACCATAATTCCAGTCCTTTGATACATGTTACCTATATTCCGGACGACTAGTGTAGATATTCTGCTACTCTTTCCTAGCCGGATGAGATAAGGGCCGGTAATGAGGCAAATTTAACACCCCCAAATTTACACGCAGCGGAATACATCTTTGGGTGCTAAACAATGATACAACAACACATAATTTATAAAGAACGACTCGAAAAGAGACGTTTTAGATTTATCGTTCCTAAAACATTTGTCAGAGTAGCGTAGTCCCAAGTAATCGTTACCAAAGGATAAGTTAAAACAACATATTGGTTTGTTTTAAAAATGGAACGATAAATAAATCAAAGAGTTTGAACAACAAAAGCAGTGCACAACTTCATTCCCCGTGACCTCCAAGCTTCCACTTCTTGATTACCTGAAATACATGTGAGTAAAACAATCAGCAAAAATGCCGAGTGAATCTATAGGTTTATGAAATCAATTTGAACACAAGCAAAGATTATAAGTTTGTGGCATGCTTATAAGCATCAAATAATAATTCGCATCAACAATAATAATTGTATATAGCATAAATTGCAATAAGCTCATGGAACCGAGCCCTTAGACACTCCCATATCAGTCTAATAAGACGAGAGATTTATTAATTGTCGGTTACCTCCAGATTATTGGTACATTGCCGTATACCTGACTTCTCAATACAATATGCTCAAACAGTGTGGAGGTCGGGCCTAAGCTTCTATGACAAGTCCACAAAAACTGAACCGGGGTGGCTTCCCCCATAGATCTATTAATTGTACTAGCGGTTAACCCATCATAGGTTAATTAACGGTCCATAATTGAGGTTTTAACAAAGGCAATCACTTAATGCAATTTAAAGGCAACCACGGGTCCATTCATAGAGGGACAAAGCATACCATAAAAATCTTGTGTTCTAAGTTTATAAAACATGTATCCCCCTCGCGGGTTTAAGATCATTTAATAACTAGTATAAAGCGAGGCTATAGACTCACCTTAGCTAATAATGGTAATGAGACGATCGCCGACGATAGATGATGCCTTTCAAACACGAGAACCGCAACCTATCAAATGAGGTGCGTTCATTAATAATAGACTCGAGAAATAAACCATACATAAGAATATAAAACTCGACTCATAAAATAACGACAAAATCGAGAGAAAACGATACAAGTGATACTATTACACTCTCCTATATATTCATTTTATTATTCTATGTCTTTAATAAAAATCTGTCGGAACACACCGAATGTCCAAGTCGTTTTCCCATACTTAGACATATCAACTTTTTATGATACTACTCAGAGAACTCACTTACTATATGTAGAAAGTCCTCCCAAGGGCCCATTAAAATATTTTACTTCTAAAGTTCCTTGCCCGACTCATCTTTGAATCACAAAATCCGGACAGTTTAGCGACCTTGACTTACGAAACTATTTTGACCATTCTAAGCAACTCCATTTGTAAAACCGCCACTTGATTCTAAAAATAGACTCAAAATACTAAACTTGGAGCCTGAGAACAGCCCTTGAATCATTTTGAAACTCATTTTATAATCCCCGAGATTCGATCTAAATATCGACAACAATTTTCGGATTGTGTCGACACTCGTCTCCCGGTACACGAAAATCAAACTAGTGTATCTTCCACCTCGTTTGGAGTTGGAAGGCCTACTTTATATCAAATCGAAGCTAACGAAATTCTCTACGACATAATCCCATAATAACAACCTATATTCAGACTTAAGATTTCCGAAAATGACCTCAAACCTACTGCCCAAAATTGACTATTAAAATCTCTTGCAAAATCATGTTTTTTATCAATTCCAACAACTTGTGTCATCAACCTAAGCCCCTAATGTCATTATAAACCATTCCTAACACTTGTATCATCATCAAAATCAAAAACCCTAAAATTAAAAATCAACTTTTTAACAAAAACATGGCATAAACACCATTTGATCATCACTACTAACACATGCATACAACAAATTTGGATCAAACATAACCAACTTTTCTTGAAAAATTTATATGGTTGCATGTATGAAAATTTTATACCAAAATGTAGCCCTTTGAAAATGGAGGATGGGACTTTGATTTGTTTTGGAAGATTCAAACAAGATAATCATGAAAATTGAAAGATTTGGTGTGGTGTTCTTGGTGTTGTATGGCAAAGAAGGAGAGAAAGAGTTGGTGTTTTGTTTTAAATGAATTTTTAAACAAAATGTGTTAGTGGAATTTATATATATAGTGTAAGGTTGGGGTAGTTTTTGCCAATTTGTGATAGTTTTGGTCCAAAATGAAATAAAATAGTTTAAAAGGGTAGAAAATGTAAATTGTAAATTTTGAAATATTTACGAGACTCGGGTTTCGTAAAAATACTTTTTTTTTAAGTTTAAACGCACACGAAAAATAATAATATAACGACTCGATACGTAATTGAAACGATCGTCGAAAGTATTAAATATTGAAACTATCGATAATAAAATATAAAATTTTTGGCATCCGTCGGTATCGCGATCACTAGTTGTCCTCGTTACTCATCAAAATATCAAAATATAATATTTAATATCGGTTTCAACTTAAACCGTTAAACATAATAATATTTAACGTTATAAAATACTTCAAAATAATTGGAAATAGAATTAAATTATGACCTTATTTTTACGGGTTTTACATCCTCACCACCTTAAGGGAGCGACGTCCCGGCGCTCAACTCGCCTCATACACGAGTTGTTCACTACCCGGAAGGATGAGGGCATTCATTATAAAGAAGTCTTCACGTTCCTACGTGAATCTCGATCCACGATCTCCACTGGTTCTTTTAAAAAACGCAACTTGTCGTCAAGTTGTATCTCACCAAAAAGGAATAAATAAATCCTTATCCACCAGTCACCCGTCAAACTCGACACATGAAAACTTTATGAATCACACGAAGCTCGTTCGACGACAAGAATAGATGACTGGATTTTCGGGTAAGTCCAGTAAAAAGGAAGGTTGTAATTTAAAGGATATCCATCGGCCGGATAGCCATGGACACACATCAAAAAGAACTAACAAGAAAACATTTTCGTCATCGGAGGGTGCTCACATGCGGGTCCTCACTCAAAAGATAATACAAAGACACTATCTCACTTTCGCCAACGCGCATTCAAAGACTCAACAAACATCGTTGTTGAAAGTCAAAAAGATATTACATAATATGTGTTCTACATGATCGGACGTCATCGGATGATGCCGTCTCAAGTTCTCACAACTTAAGATCATTTGACTAGATCACACACCATATAAGTACATAAAAGAAAAGGTCGAACATAAACATCGATTATAGATCTCCATCGTTAATCATCGAGAAAACCTTGAACGAACCCTTGATAATAACTACTTGATCTCAAGAGTCTTTCCACTTGCGGTGTCGGCTTCAACATACTCCTCGAGGTCGTAACAAATTTATTAACTCAATTCATTAAGAGATTTGGTCCTCAATCATTCCACAAGTACACACATAAATCCTGGTGACACCTATCGTTTCTTCTTATACACTGCTTCCCGAGATTCATTTTAAACTCAGAATAAAATAGTGATCTTCAATACGAGGAACAGAACGATATAAAAATAAACTCAATAAACGCATAAACGGACAAGATATGGTAAAATGATTTAAGATTAACGATCGACGAGGGATCTCGACTCACGGAACCGTAAAACATAATTATTCACAATACTAGAAAAATGAGAGCGAAGAATGAATTAAATATTAACATTAAAATAACGTTTGTCACAATTATCCGTCCCAGATTTGGTATTACCTTAAGACTCATTTGAGGTACTTTCTTGATAAAGATGATATATTAAAAATAGAAGTTAAATAGCTTCATAATTTATTTTGGTTGTCTTAAGAAACTTTGAAAGAATGACATGAATTTATTAATTAAACTCATATTGATGGTTATAATTAGAAAATATAATTTCTAAATTAAATCATTATTAGAAATATAAATTAAACCGGTAATTTTATTACATTAAAAGTAAAGTATGATAAGTCAATTACTTCAAAGATAGAGATAATTTCATTTTAAACATTAGTTTTAGTTATACAAAATATAATGTATAAATTTGACCTTTTACTTGTGATGGTTATTTCGATAATTGAAAATCATTGGAAAAATGTATAAAAGTTCCATAAAATTTTATAATACGTTGTAGAAATACATAAAGGTGTTTATTATTTCAAAATAAATATGGGATATATTCGGGTTTCAAAATGTGACAAGATAACAAACGAATACGAATAGAAATAATGGTCAACAATTAGTACGAAATCAGCGATACAAAAGAGGACGAAGCAGATGTCGTATAAATTCTTAAAGAGAATAATAAAATAAAGGCGTCGATGGTAAGACGATAAGAAATAACAGATTAAACAAGTTGTCAGTTTTATTAGTGCGGTCGGTGGTCGATACATGATCGGAATTAAGATCCATACAAAAATTTTAATAAATAAAATTCCTAATAGTCACTTGTAATTAAAACAAATCAAATGAACGATGTTAGTGTTTAAAGAGAGAAGTCAAAGCACGGTTCACAAGAGTGGATTTCGAGACAAACGAGAGTGACGGACGTCATCCCGGATATACGGAAATCACTCTAATGATAATTCATTATTCACGTGCGGAGACATTCCAAAGATCTACCCAGTCGCATAAAGAAGATTGGACGAGACGGAAGGATAAAACATCGAGACTTTCAAGTCTTTTATCAACAGTCAATAATTAGACGAGCAGTCAAAAGAAATCAGTTATAAGACAAAATGAAGTAACAAGTGGAAAAAAATCATCGAGTAAAACGTACTTAAAATCACGTAATTCGTTTAATGAAAGGTAAGAAAACATATGCGGATGCATAGAAATTGCGCTACTTGCATAAAATATAAAGGTTTTCAAAACTTCTTTTCATTTTATTTTATTCTATTATGAATACAAGTAAAAAGTTGATTATTATAAAAATTTTTTATGGTGACTACTATTCAGCCTAACATGGCTCCTTCTAGATTAGACATAGGTGATCAGGCCATGTATAATTTAGGAATAGCAATGCAATGCTCAGTTTCGTTGAAAAGTATTACGTTTCTTATGTTTATATATAAACCATGCCATTTGTAAAATGAAATTTAAAAATAGTTTATAAATTTATAGGATACAAGTAATTTGTGAGATACTTAATAAGCAACTTTTAATCTTACGAAAATTATTTTATAAGACCAAAGTAAAAACAATTGGTGAAAATAATCGTAAAACAATATCAGATTTATTTATAATATGACATTATGACAACGTATAAAGTAGTCAAAGTTTTGCAAAAAGTGGCGAATAGTAGCTCATAAAACAACCAATGAAATGGTTACAAATTGTTAAGGTTTCAAAAGGTTATAAGGTTAGACGGAAATGCCATGAGACATGTGATAAAAATATCGACGAAGAATATGAAGACAAAACTTCAAAACTCAACCCAAATCAGTGGAAGGTTAAAAGAAAATAAAAATAAAATAACATCGAATGACAAATGAGTCATATATATAAAAAGAATAAATCAATCCATATGTGTATTCTATGTAAGATACTCGACACAACATGCTTTTAAGAAATATATTATTCATTTTCAAATTACACCATTAATCCGGTAATTGCTAATTCTGTAATGTTTCTAATTTTAAGCATTTTCACATGCAACTAGTATTCGTTAGTTGTAAAATAATATTCGTTAAAATTTTTCGATCTCAAATGAAATCAAAACTACTTAAAAACGTTTAAAACCCATGTTCTGAATTTTTCTATCAGATTTAACTTTTAAATATGAGCCAATTAATTGTCCCGATAAACGACATCTCCAAGACTCGGAGTCTAAAGCATTTTGATGCAAAACGACGTTTCAAACGACTTTCTAGTTTTACCCGTGACTTGAAACCCAAAGTAAAATGACAAAAATACCCCTTCAAGTTCTGTGCAGGTTTTACTGTTTTATTTTAAAAACACAGGTTTTACTTTTAAGTTTTGACCTGTTTATACCGCCCCTACAGTTTCTGCATAAAGTGTATTTTTCGACACTTCTTAACGACTCAAAATATATACATATATACACACATGTCTTGTGGATTTTACAACAACGAAAAATAAATCTCGTAATGAGCATCAAATAATATATAGCATGATGAATGATAGAAAATGCTTCAAGGTATTCAACACGAAATTTAGGAAGCAAAACGGTGAAAGACGTTCGTAATTTAGATTTCAAAATGCAATATAGGCAAATCTCCTTGGTGCCACGATTGTCAAAAACACAAAACATAACAAGAAAAGAATGGAACATTAACATGCTACACTCCGGGAGCGAGAAGGTTAATGAAAAACAAATGATACAATTTTATATAAGTAAAATCGTATTCCAATTCTAGTGCCATAATCTAGACGATGATTTATAAAATAACGATGACGTTACCGAGATATAAGTGAACAATACACTTCGGAGTCGATACATATATAAATGTCAATAAATAGCGGTTAGTCTATTCCAAGGACACATTGAGGTACACAATGGTCTAGAAATTACGTTAAAAGACGTCCATGCATAAATAGCCGGAAGACGATTTGAATATCTATATAGATATCACAAAGGGTTAAACAATGAAAGTAACGCGCGTAGATGAAGTTATGTAAGGTCATAATATAAAAATTTTGCAATAAAAGCAATTTAAATAGTTCAAAAATAAATACAGAAAGATCTTGAAATATCATTGTATTTATTTAAGTTAATCATTAATAAATGATAAACTTTTATCGAAAAGTTTAACGACATAAATATATATCGATAAAGGATTATAGTATTTATTTAGAAATACTTAGCAATAAGGCATACATAATAATGTATACTAAAGTTGTAATCCCAGAAGTAGCTTGAACCTGAAGTCACGCGAAATCATGTGCACCGACTCTTTGAAAAAAAATAAAACCGACAGTTATAGTTTAGGTTTTTAGAAAAAGACTTAGTTCTCTATAACTCATGGCTCTGGTACCAATCTTTAACACCCCCAAATTTACACGCAGCGGAATACATCTTTGGGTGCTAAACAATGATACAACAACACATAATTTATAAAGAACGACTCGAAAAGAGACGTTTTAGATTTATCGTTCCTAAAACATTTGTCAGAGTAGCGTAGTCCCAAGTAATCGTTACCAAAAGATAAGTTAAAACAACATATTGGTTTGTTTTAAAAATGGAACGATAAATAAATCAAAGAGTTTGAACAACAAAAGCAGTGCACAACTTCATTCCCCGTGACCTCCAAGCTTCCACTTCTTGATTACCTGAAATACATGTGAGTAAAACAATCAGCAAAAATGCCGAGTGAATCTATAGGTTTATGAAATCAATTTGAACACAAGCAAAGATTATAAGTTTGTGGCATGCTTATAAGCATCAAATAATAATTCGCATCAACAATAATAATTGTATATAGCATAAATTGCAATAAGCTCATGGAGCCGAGCCCTTAGACACTCCCATATCAGTCTAATAAGACGAGAGATTTATTAATTGTCGGTTACCTCCAGATTATTGGTACATTGCCGTATACCTGACTTCTCAATACAATATGCTCAAACAGTGTGGAGGTCGGGCCTAAGCTTCTATGACAAGTCCACAAAAACTGAACCGGGGCGGCTTCCCCCATAGATCTATTAATTGTACTAGCGGTTAACCCATCATAGGTTAATTAACGGTCCATAATTGAGGTTTTAACAAAGGCAATCACTTAATGCAATTTAAAGGCAACCACGGGTCCATTCATAGAGGGACAAAGCATACCATAAAAATCTTGTGTTCTAAGTTTATAAAACATGTATTCCCCCTCGCGGGTTTAAGATCATTTAATAACTAGTATAAAGCGAGGCTATAGACTCACCTTAGCCAATAATGGTAATGAGACGATCGCCGACGATAGATGATGCCTTTCAAACACGAGAACCGCAACCTATCAAATGAGGTGCGTTCATTAATAATAGACTCGAGAAATAAACCATACATAAGAATATAAAACTCGACTCATAAAATCACGACAAAATCGAGAGAAAACGATACAAGTGATACTATTACACTCTCCTATATATTCATTTTATTATTCTATGTCTTTAATAAAAATCTACCGGAACACACCGAATGTCCAAGCCGTTTTCCCATACTTAGACATATCAACTTTTTATGATACTACTCAGAGAACTCACTTACTATATGTAGAAAGTCATCCCAAGGGCCCATTAAAATATTTTACTTCTAAAGTTCCCTGCCCGACTCATCTTTGAATCACAAAATCTGGACAGTTTAGCGACCTTGACTTACGAAACTATTTTGACCATTCTAAACAACTCCATTTGTAAAACCGCCACTTGATTCTAAAAATAGACTCAAAATACTAAACTTGGAGCCTGAGAACAGCCCTTGAATCATTTTGAAACTCATTTTATAGTCCCCGAGATTCGATCTAAATATCGACAACAATTTTCGGATTGTGTCGACACTCGTCTCCCGGTACACGAAAATCAAACTAGTGTATCTTCCATCTCGTTTGGAGTTGGAAGGCCTACTTTATATCAAATCGAAGCTAACGAAATTCTCTCTGACATAATCCCATAATAACAACCTATATTCAGACTTAAGATTTCCGAAAATGACCTCAAACCTACTGCCCAAAATTGACTATTAAAATCTCTTGTAAAATCATGTTTTTTATCAATTCCAACAACTTGTGTCATCAACCTAAGCCCCTAATGTCATTATAAACCATTCCTAGCACTTGTATCATCATCAAAATCAAAAACCCAAAAATTAAAAATCAACTTTTTAACAAAAACATGGCATAAACACCATTTGATCATCACTACTAACACATGCATACAACAAATTTGGATCAAACATAACCAACTTTTCTTGAAAAATTTATATGGTTGCATGTATGAAAATTTTATACCAAAATGTAGCCCTTTGAAAATGGAGGATGGGACTTTGATTTGTTTTGGAAGATTCAAACAAGATAATCATGAAAATTAAAAGATTTGGTGTGGTGTTCTTGGTGTTGTATGGCAAAGAAGGAGAGAAAGAGTTGGTGGTTTGTTTTAAATGAATTTTTAAACAAAATGTGTTAGTGGAATTTATATATATAGTGTAAGGTTGGGGTAGTTTTTGCCAATTTGTGATAGTTTTGGTCCAAAATGAAATAAAATAGTTTAAAAGGGTAGAAAATGTAAATTGTAAATTTTGAAATATTTACGAGACTCGGGTTTCGTAAAAATACTTTTTTTTTAAAGTTTAAACGCACACGAAAAATAATAATATAACGACTCGATACGTAATTGAAACGATCGTCGAAAGTATTAAATATTGAAACTATCGATAATAAAATATAAAATTTTTGGCATCCGTCGGTATCGCGATCACTAGTTGTCCTCGTTACTCATCAAAATATCAAAATATAATATTTAATATCGGTTTCAACTTAAACCGTTAAACATAATAATATTTAACGTTATAAAATACTTCAAAATAATTGGAAATAGAATTAAATTATGACCTTATTTTTACGGGTTTTACAGCAAAAAAGGAAGATTAATACCATAATGCCGATTATGTAAAGATTTGTATAATGAAATGGAGCCATTGCAGGTGCTGGTAAAACTTCATCTGCACTACCCATCTGAATTGTCATTCTTTATTTCTTCATACTATAATCTGTGTTTCTTTTATAGTGAGATTTAATAGAAGTATGATGTGGCCACATATACTGCTACCACCTTAGCGTCCACATTTTTTAATCAAGTAAGTTCAAAAAACAAATAAGAAATGGATTTTGTAGGCATCGTGAGCATGGTAAGGACTTGTATCTTACCGGTAGTGTGTGCAACTCAAACTTGACGCCATATGCAAGTGATGGTGCTTCACAAATTTCTTCCTTCTAAGGAAACTGATTCAATGGCTAACCTTTGTGTAAATCTCAGAACCGCTGCTTGGAATTTTGATCAAACACATTTTTAAATTTAGACCTATAAAAGTATAGAGTAGATCATATATCGAACCTCATATTTCTAGTGACTCACACACATGTGAGTACGAAACTTAGGAATAACTTGGATAATTCATATTAATTAACCACTTTAAGTCAATGTGATAGCGAGCTGGAAGTTTGATCAAATATATTTTTAAATTTAAAACAATTAAAAGAGTAGAACATATACCCTTCAACAGCTTTGGAATAATGCGCAGAGGCAATCATCAAGTGTGAGAGGCTACTTCAAGTTATTATCCACAAGTTCACTACAAAAGACCAAATGGGAGTTGATTATTCAAAGATAAAGTCTATTATCCTCATGAAGGTATGTAATTATTTTTATTTTATGGACCTCAAGCGTGTAACTTTTTCTTTTTTGTACCTTTTTTAGTAAAAGACCTCAAGGCCTCTTAGTGATACATATTTGTTTACCCAAATTGCAATATCTTTTACACATACCTGCGAGTTGCAAATTCATGAACATCATCATCGTCATTGTACATACCTGCGATAATCAGATGAAAAATACTTGGCCATATTCTTCGAGTAATGAGTTTAAAAGATGGGGACATATCCCTCGTATAGCTCTGAGTGTGATTTTAGCTATGGAAAAGAAAAACAAAAGCTAAAAAAGGAATATAATTGGTGGTGGATAATCGAATGAAATTGACTCAATGATACCAACAAAACTGAACATTTTTGAACCGCCTTTTGCTCGGTTTTTCCATTGCATTAGATTTGCTTCATGAAGAAATTATCAAATATTTACACTGCTGAACAAAACTATCATGAAGCTGCCTTAGTTAGGCAAGTAGTTAGGAACCGAAATAGCTTACAATATACCTCTTATACACGTTCATGAAGCAATTTCTATGCAGCTAGACATTTATGGAAAGAGTTTCAACCAAGGGTCCTGCCTCTTCTCTTTATACTCTTTCCAAGTAATCCATTGTTAATTTTGTATTTTTTCTCCAGATCTTGTTTCCCTTTGACTTGCTCGTGTAGTGCTAAATCCATTCAATATTTCTTCGTCATGATCTTTTGTATAGAGAAAAAAGAAGTCAAAAAATTTGAGACATATAACATGTTAAAGCAAGTCAAGTCATGATGAGCAAAAAGGCAATTTACGTTAATATTCATCCTTTTTTAAAAGGGATGCATAACATTAAAATTATATATACAAACTAAATTTTGAATAAGACAATTTAAGAAATAGTAGTATGGATTGAAAATACACACTAGGCTTCAACTGTTCGAAACCTCAGACCTATTTGACACGATCTCTTTTCTGATAATTTTTTTTGAACCACTTTTTGAGCCCACATCAAAGAGTTTGGCTTCAAACCTTCTCCCATGTTTTCTCTTTTGTTGCAGCAATATATAACGCAGAGGCGTAGTTTCCTGATCCCCCGTGAATCTCGCTGACTGTATAGTATTTATAGTTGTGCTATGATCTGGAAAATTAGGGAACGTGTTATAGCGGTGGATTATGTGATGAGCTTACCTTGTAATTGTATGGATTTTGCTGGATCAATGTTGAGAGTAGGACATGTTTCGAGTATTTTTCGTGTCGCAATCTTCAGACCTTTCTTTACCTATTTCCAATGGTGGATTTAGATTTAAGATAGCCATGACTTTTCATCACTTCATTTATTTGATTTTGAAGAGATTACAATCAGAATAAATCGCTTATGTTACTAATTGCAGCAACATTATGTTTTAAATCCTGGAAAACTAAAACAAACCATATATCAGACTGCCCACATATCCCAGCAACATGAGGAAGGTGGGCGTCCCACTATGGAAAAATCATGTGTTATAACTTTTCTACTCAGAAAAAATTAAACCCAAAAGCTAAATATTTCGGTCATGTTATTAAGCTCATTAAATAAGTCTCGTGTTGCAACAGTCAATCCATTTTTACTTACTACAAAAGATGGTGCATATCAATGTGCTGAGTAATAACTAAACTAAAAATATATGTTATGTATTACGACTTCGAGTCACAGTATCGGTAATCTGTTTCATGGTGCACAACAAACACCTCTAAATGATATATGGACCCGAGAGTGTAAAATACATGAGAGGAAATTATAATTTCAAATGTTACCTTCCTTTGACACATATCAGATATTGAAGCTTAGTCTGGGTGAAAGCTTAGTAGAGCTGATAGTTTATAAGCTGCCTGAACCTAAAACATTCACAAAGAAGGCGAGGTTTAGTCTACTATATCTTAGATAGAAAAGTAAAAAAAACTACTAATACATGAAACTGGCATAGGGTGAGTATGCTCTTTGCTTTTTTTTGACCAATCGTCGCTACTGCTTAGCTTCTTTTGCGTGGAAAAAAAAGATTCAACTTTCCAACTAAAACTGAATACCAAGTAAGTTTACTTCCCAGTGACATTGCAATACATAAGATAAGAGGATCATGTAACGGGTCAAAAGAGTTTTTGCATGGGTTAAATCTGTCTTCGTCTATAAATAAATTTAGCAACAAATTTGGGTTTAAAAATACAATATAATGTATATGCACCTTAATAGAGCACTGTAATCCAAACTCGTCCTTGTGCGGTATTTTTCTCCATTTCGATTAAAATAAATAACAAAATAAATGAGCAGTTTATGGTGTTGGAAGAAATTGTTTCTACCTTGGTAACCAATACCATTAGTAGCAATGGATGTGCAAGTCGAGCAGAACCTACAAAGTAATCATTGAGACACCGACACGTGTGATATGGTGATCCTATTAGCCACTAAATCAGAATAACTTACAGTAATACCTAACATGCTGCGTCCCTCTCAGAGTCTCTACAATGGCATCCAAAGTTAAATATTGAAACAAAAAAACATATCTAAATCATTTTTTGCTAATCATTTATTTACTTTATTTCAAAATCAGCAAGAAAAACTTATGGTTCAGTTGCCAATGTGGCTTTTGGGTTCGTATGTTTGCGTTTCTTACAAACAAAACAAAGTAAGCACTCCTTTAGAGTTAAGAGCAGGGACTCCATCAAAGTTAGATAGGCTCAGAGTTTTGCGCCATAAGAATTCAAACGCGTGATCAAGATCATTTGTGGTGTGAATGCTCCTCAAACATATCACAAGACATCTGCATTCAGTACTACCAGAGAGGGATGCAGAGGCACCAATCATCTGAAGCTTATCAATATTAGTACATGGTAAATATTTCTGCGACTGCCCTTTATCTTTGATAGGGTACAATTGAAAATACATAAGCAAAACAAAATTGACCTATTGATCGAGTGTATGATCTTTAGTGTCACCTCTTTTCTTCTCATGTACATCTTCTATTGGTCCTAAAGTCGTATCAAACAACAAACTATGATATAAAACTACACCAAACTTTATATACACATGACGTTGATGTAAAAACATACTACCAAGAGGTAAGTCGATAGTGGTTGGAAGTCGTGGCACAACTTCAGAGTATAGTTTCAGACTACTGAGTCTAAGCTAAATGGAAAAAGTGGTAAATAACAATAATACGAAAGACTCACAAGTTTATATGTTTATCACAAACATCGTCAAGAAAGAAATTTGAAATGGCTAGATCACATTCACCCCATCTGCGTTCTGTTAACTCAAATGGAGGTGGCTATCACTCGCCTTGCATTGTTAAAATATGAATGCCATTGAAATACAACTTTCTTGCTGACAACACCCAATCTTTGTTTGATACCCCAGGCACGTAAACAGCCCATGAATGAGATCGAGTTCTAATAAAAGTAAAAGAAATAATTCCGATTCAAATTACGCTCCAATTATGTTAAAACCAGCTATAATAAATAACAAAGAACTGAAGAAAGGTAAAGGTAACAAAAACATAATTCACTTACTCTTTGTTGAGCTCTATAAACCCCAACAGATAATGGGGAGACTGACTTCAAGATCTTTGATGACCTTAGTTGAGCTCTATAAACCATAAAAAGAAACATATCAGAACATGAAAATTAAGACAATTAGAAAATTACATATCTTGTGAGAATATTAAATAAGTGCCTATCACCATAAAATAATTACTTTATTAAATAAGGTGTACCCAAATGTATAAGAGTGGCAGATTCCAATGTTATTTTACACACTACCCTTTGGACAAACAATTTATTTATGCACTCGATTATTATGTTTCAATGACACTATGATCCTTAACACAAAGCTTCTAAGATGATGCAACCTAATGTTTCTTAGCAGTTACCTCCACCTCTGCTCAAATATCCATTTGATGTTTCCTGATATTTAAATATCATATTGGCATGAAACATAGATGAAAAAAAGCTATAATCTTTATCAGTTAAGAACTTAGAACCATTTGACATGGAATATATATAGTAAACATTCATAAAATGAATATCGTATAACATTTATAAATGAAAACTACAAAAAACATTAAACAAAAAGCAAACTTACTTCCACCAAATAAGCTTTATGTGTCGGCTGGTTTGGTTAATAAAATGTGCAGGTTTAACTAAGGTGGCACTCCTGTAATTATCATGTAATATAATTAAATCAGCATATGAATA
Source organism: Glebionis coronaria (assembly GCA_025667525.1). NCBI lineage: Eukaryota > Viridiplantae > Streptophyta > Magnoliopsida > Asterales > Asteraceae > Glebionis > Glebionis coronaria. Next base: position 33,598 of record JANFOE010001852.1, read on the forward strand.
AAATAGAAATTTAATGGATCAAGTATTGGCTGGGTTCTGGAATTACCAGATCACCTACATCGATAGCCATATGTGACAGAAAGTTCAAAACATCAGACTTAACCCCAAATATACATGTTTGTTGATCATAATCCATTTTAAAACTTTGAATTGTGGAATCATGGATCAGATATCTACCCAGTGGTGTCAAACCGGACCCATGTTACCTAATGTCCCTAAAGGAATAGTTTTTTAATCACTTTATTGAGCCATTTCTTATGCAATATTGTTTTTGTTATCCCTGATTTAAAAATCCCAGGGCAAATCGTGTTAACCCTGATATTGTAACCGCCGTTGAACTTCAGTATGCAAGACCTCTATGTAGCTCGTGACTATCAAGACCAGATATAGATGAGATATTAATGACTGAACCTCCTTGATATACATCACACATATATGCACAAACTTATTTTGCTACTAACCATGTTCCTGATAAGGTTGTTCTCATGGTACTATTCCATTCTTCTTCAGACAACTCCGATGGACTTAGCACATTATCTGACAACAAATACATAATCAAAATTCAAACCTTGAAACCTGAATTGGATTAAGAAATCAAGTTATCGTTTTTGGAATCTCCATTATGTAAACTACACATATCCTATAAAAAAACTGAGATTAATAATAACAGACAAAGAAATATCTACCTCTAAGTCAAAGAAAAACTCAAGGTATGTTGAAACTGCTTCATATCTTATGTATATTTACCCATGGCTGATTATTGATGAATTTGACGTGATTTAAATTTGAGAGAAAATTCGGATTAGTGGAGAAAATGTAATCAAACCCATTGAATTTGATGTATATTGATTATGAATGAATTTGAGAGTGATGATTTGAATGAGAGGAAGACAAGAAATCAAGTAGAAGATCATAAGATAGGATTTTAGAGACGGTGGCGGCTATTTTAGGGTTAGGTTTTTGTGTGTACGTTTTTCCAAGCACAACTGTGGCTACAATAATGAAAAAAAGAGAGAAAAATGAGTTTAGATGTAGTATAAATACATGTGGTATCAAAACGTCGCTTTTTTAAAATTTGCGTGTTGAAAACACGAATTTCGTAAGTTTTAGAGTTTTTTAAGGTAAAAATCAAATCTTATTGGTTTAGGGGTGCCATGTCACATATGACTGGGATTAGGAGTGTGGTTTCAAGTCATACTTATACCTGTATATAATATATATATATATATATATATATATATATATATATATATATATATATATATATATATATATCGTCCAGGCTTCTATATAGGGATTGTAAAGTCCTTGTTGAAAAACTTGAGAGTAGAGTTAATGATTGGCGCAATAAATTTCTTTCTTTAGCAGGAATACTCCAGTTAGTTCGTTCAGTTCTTTCATCTATGCATATCTACTGGGCGTTTGTCTTTATTTTACCTGTTCGGATTATTCATGATTTGGAACAGCTTATGAGAGGCTTCTTATGGTGTCAAGGTGAAATGAAGAAAGGTAAGGCTAAAGTTGCTTGGGACTCTGTCTGTACTCCATTTTATGAAGGTGGACTTGGTATTCGTAAGCTTTCTGGTTTTAATATTGCTTTAATGGTTTCTCATATCTCGTGTATTCTCACTCGTAAAGAGTCTTTATAGGTTAAATGGATTTATTCTTACAAGTTAAAGGATCGAAGTTTCTGGGACGTTCCATGTATAGGTGATATGAGTTGGGGCTGGAGAAAACTTCTACAGATTAGACCACGCATTCGTCAATTTATTTGGTACAAGATTAATAATGGTAGATTGGCTTCTATGTGGTTTGACAAATGGGCAGATTTATGTCTGTTACGGGATGTTCTTCGTTTCGAAGTATTACAAGATCGGGGCTCTCTCTATCTAATAAGGTGAGGGATCTTATTACTGACGGTATTTGGCAGTGGCCGCAGGATTGGTATGCTAGATTTCTGAACATTGTCTCTATCCCTGTCCCTGTTATTAATGATGCTCAGGATGATGATTTGATGTGGCGGGATATAAATGGGGTTCTACATCCTTTTTCAGTTTCTTTAGCTTGGGACTCCATTTCGGGATAGGGCTTTGATGGTTGATTGGTATCATGTTGTTTGGTTTGCTCATTGTATTCCTCGTCACTCTATCCACTTGTGGTTAGTGGTTAGAAGAAAATTGAAGACACAAGATCGGATTAGGCAATGGGATGTTGGCCCTTTGGTGGATCTAAGCCTTCTATGATGTCCGTTGTGTAAATTGGTGTCGGATTCTCATGACCATCTTTTCTTTGAATGTGCTTATTCTATGCAGGTTTGGTCTAAGGTTCGGGGCCTATGTGACATGGATAGCATCCCCCCTCGGATTGATGATATTTTAGCCTATGTTATTCCAATTTCTAAGGGAAAGTCTTGTCCTAGCATCCTTGCCCGTCTTATGTTGGCTGCTACTGCGTACTTTATATGGATGGAACGTAATTCAAGACTTTTCAAGAAAAAGCTGTTGGCCGTTGATCAGATTGTTCAGCTTATTTGTGATACTATTCGGTTGAAGTTGATTTCGTTTCGTTTTAAGAAGTTGTCTGCCAGGTCGAGTTTGCTGCTTGACAAATGGAGGGTGCCGAGCTCTAGAGTTCTTCATGATGGGAGCGTCGAGTGAGCGTTGTACTCTTTTTTCCTTTCCAAGGTTTTTCCCACTGGGTTTTCTTTGGCAAGGTTTTGTAAGGAGGCAGGCTCATGTGGATATCATTTGCTCCTTTCGTGCTGTTGGTGGAAGTTGAAGACAATGTGTGACTTCATGTTTGCATCTTGGTTTCTTTCTAGTTTACTTGCATTGTAGTTCTAGATTAGTTTGTGTTTATGCCATGACATAATCACGTGTTAACATGCTGCCTGTAGCATGCGGTTAATGTGGTATCTTAGCCACATTTCTTTGTACTTCAACGCTTTTTTGGTTAATATATTTACCGGGGAAACCCTTCACCAAAAATATATATATATATATATGTAACACCCCCACAAATGCTATGCGCAGCGGAACTACAACATTTGGGTGCTACGCAGTTATCATTACACACAAGATATATCGAACGACTCTAAAGAGACGTCAACTTAGAACATAAATTAAACATTGTTAAAAGATACATGTCCACGGTTTTTCCAACCCCACTTGGTACAACAGAGTTTAGCATTTTCGGTCCCCATGAATCTTAACCCAAAAATTTCAGTTTCACAACAACATAACATTAAAGTTAAAAATGTTTAAGTAGAAAAGGGAGGAAAAACAAGCAGACTCCAAGCCATACACACAACATCCATCCCATGCACGCTCCATGCTACACTTCAGCGGTTACCTGAAACACATGCCAAAATTTGGTCAACGATAACGTTGAGTGGAATTCATAGGTTTTACAATTCATTTTGAACATATGTGAAATAAAACCATTCACGATTATTCATAGACTTGTCGATCAAACAATCTATATTCAAGATACTGACAATTGTGTTTAAGCTCATGACACTAAACCGTTAACTCAATCACCCGCGTAATAATTACCGGCGTGATTCAGATGAAACCAAGACCCCTAATAAGGCATCAGTTGCAATTATACCTTATCTCTTATCACAAATTATCCGTCCGCAGGGGGTATCAACGTACTAGCCCTCATCTCGGATAGGGTAGTCAACCCCATAGTACTATCACTTTGTATAAGCGGCTATTTCTAATCGACGCTAGGACTAAACAATAGTTAATAGTTCATGAAATTAGGGTCTTTTGCAACTAGGTACTCAACACAATTTCAAAGGCAACATTCGGGGCCAACAATCATTCATGACATATGTTCATTTTAAAAACTAGCATGCATTTCCCTCGCGGGTAAAACAGTTTGAAATTATAATAAGCGAGGCTATAAATTCACACCTTATATATCAAGTAGTCGATAGTTCGAGAGATGATCACTGACGACGATACGGATGCCCGGGTAAATCAACACCTATCAACCAAATAACGCGTAATGAGAAATCTCATTTTAAAACCTTATGGTACTGTATAAAATACATAGATACTAGTCACTTAGGACAATTACAACTCACGCCAACACAAATCAACAAGCGTTACTCATTTTACACCATTCGTCCTTATTATTAATGTTATCCATTTTTTATTCATTTTCGCCGATACTTACCAAAAGTACGGGCTGTTTTACTATACTTAACCATTTTTATAAAATTTGACAAAATTCTCAAAAATAATACAAGACCTGTAGATAACACATATTTAATCCCAATAAAAAATTTTACTTCTACGACCCGTTACTCGACGCTTTTCCAAAAACTACACTTTTCGGACTGAAATTGTACTTTGACCAAGTTGGACCCGTTTGACCCGTTTAAAACACTCCATTGACCCATTTGACACCTAAGTCCTAAAGTAGACTCAAATGTGCAGGTTTGACACCAAAATTCAGTCCTTGACCATTTACCAAACTAGACTTATAGTCCCCGGGATTTGACCTAAACCAATCATAACTTCGGATTATGACGGTTTTCATCTCCCGGTACACGAATTTCAAAACGTCGTAACTTTTGACTCGTTAGGAGTCGTAAGCTCTACTTTATAACAAATCGAAGCTAAGAAAATTCTCTACAAATCTATCCTATCCACAAGACCTGTTTTCAAAATGATTTTTATAAAAATGCCTTAAACTTTCTGCCTAAATTTAACCATACTAAAATCACACTTACGCTCGATTCCAAACCTATTTATCATTACTAGGCATCATCCTAAGCTTCCCTAATCACAACCAAACCATATTTTCAGTTCCTAACCCCTATTGATCATCAACCTCATAAGCTAAAATCCTAAAAACAAACATGCAAACACTTGTATCCATCTAAAACACCTATGAACACAAGATTAAACACAAAACCAATGCTCAAAACATCAATCACCATGGCTCCCCAAACACCCCCTTTAGCCGTGGGGTTTGGGTGACCAAAACACCACAACCAAATCAATTTTGGTGGGTTTGTTTAGTGATTATACCCTCATTTCACACGAATTTAACATGCATTTATCCAATTAACCTCAAAAACGAGTTTGAAAAATTTCTTTGATTCTTGAAAAAAAAAGTTTGAATGCATGTTGGATTTGAGTACATAGAAAGGTAGGGAATGATAAGATTAGAGGTGGTCTAACCTTAGTTTTGATGAAAACCAAGTAGAAAAAAAAATTAATGGTGGGTTTTGGTGGTTTGGGGGTGACCGTCGGCCTAAGGAGGAAGAGAGGGAGAGAACAAATTTTTTTTTCCAAGTGTTTTGTTAAGTGTGTGTTTGTGTTCCCCTTTTTGTAAAATTGGAAGGACCCATTGTGCAATTAAAGCTTTCTTTTGGCCTTAAGTAAAAACGTCACTAAAACTTTGCGGGATTGACTCACTAGTCATTTTAGAAAATTTTACGGGAGTCGGAAATTATCCCAAACACTCCAAAATACTTTTGGGATACTTTAAATGTACTCGGAAAGCTATAAAACTCACCCGACTCGACTTAACACGAACCGTAAGTAAAATTCTCGAAAAATTACATTATCGATAAAACGTCAATTATTATAGAAATTTGGGCATCCATCGGGATCGTATTCGTCATCGTCCTTCTTGAATCATCAATCGTAAAAATTATAACCTCGAACATCGGCTTTAACCAAAATACTAAAATATGTAGCAATTAATATTTATTAAAAATTTCAAAATTTAGCGTAATTTAGGGTAACGTTAATGACCTCGGTTCTAGGGTGTCACATCCACCCCTCCTTAAAGAGAGCGACGTCCCGGCGCTCGCCTCTTCTTATACTCACATTTCGTGCCGCTGGAACAGATGAGGATACCTTTCCTTGAAAAAGTCCTCACGTTCCCAAGTGTATTCCGGTCCACGCTTAGAATTCCATCGAACCTTCACAATAGGAATTCTACTACGCTTCAACCTCTTGACCTCTCGGTCCAAAATTTCCACAGGTTCTTCCACAAAATGCATTTTGTCATCCAGTCGAATCTCGTCCAAAGGAATCACCAATTCCTTATCCGCCAAACTCTTCTTCAAGTTCGATACGTGAAACGTGTCGTGAATAGCACTAAGCTCGCTCGGCAACTCTAATTTGTACGCTACTGGTCCAATTCGTTCAACGATCTTAAATGGTCCAATATACCTCGGACTCAACTTTCCTTTCTTCCCAAAACGAATTACACCCTTCCACGGCGACACCTTAAGCATAACCATATCTCCGACTTCAAACTCCAACGGTTTCCTTCTGTTATCGGCATAACTCTTCTGTCGGCTTCTCGCAGCAAGTAGTCGGTTCTTGATTTGCACAATCTTCTCTGTCGTTTCTAAAACCATTTCGGGTCCAGTCAATTGACTTTCTCCTACTTCACTCCAACACACAGGCGATCTACACTTCCTTCCATACAATGCTTCGAACGGTGCTGCCTTGATACTCGCATGGTAGCTATTGTTGTACGAAAACTCCACTAGAGGCAAGTGGCGTTCCCAACTTCCTCCAAAATCAATCACGCATGCTCGGAGCATGCCCTCCATCGTCTGTATAGTTCTTTCACTCTGGCCGTCAGTTTCCGGGTGATAAGCCGTAATTAAATTCAATTCAGTGCCCATCGCACGTTGAAGCGATTTCCAAAATTCCGAAGTAAATCTACTGTCGCGATCCGAAATGATCGATAATGGCACTCCATGTCTGCAGACGATCTCCTTCACGTACACACTGGCCAGCTTTTCCATACTGTCCGTCTTCTTCATAGGTAAGAAATGAGCAGATTTCGTTAACCTATCCACTATTACCCATATCATATCACATCCACTAGGAGTTCTAGGTAAACCCGTCACGAAATCCATAGCGATTTTCTCCCATTTCCATTCTGGGATCTCTGGTTGTACCAACAATCCAGACGGTTTCTTATGTTCTGCTTGAACCTTCGCGCAAGTCAAACACTTACTAACGTAACGAGCAATATCCGCCTTCATATTCGGCCACCAATAAACTTTCTTCAGGTCGTGATACATTTTATCCGATCCAGGATGTATCGAATACTTCGACTTATGAGACTCGTTCATAACCAATTCTCGTACTCCAGGCTTTCCTTCCTCTGATGAACACAATGGTAACCAAATCCGATTCTTAAAATATCTCAATCCGTCTGACCAAATCACAAAAAGAGGTTTCAACATTCTTCCCAAGTTCTCAGCTTCGACATTCCCTTTCATTAGTCCCCTCTCTTGAGCCTTTAGTATAGTTTCGGTTAAGTCAACGCTCTCAGTCATCACCAAAGCTCTGACTCTCAAAGGTTTCTCTCGTTCCTTCCTACTCAGTGCATCTGCTACAACATTCGCCTTCCCAGGATGGTAGCGAATTTCACAGTCATAATCACTCAGTAGTTCTACCCATCGTCTCTGCCGCATGTTCAACTCCTTTTGATCTAAAATGTGTTGCAAACTCTTGTGGTCAGTGAATACAACACACTTCGTTCCATACAAATAGTGTCTCCACAACTTCAACGCAAAGACTACAGCTCCTAATTCCAAATCGTGCGTCGTGTAGTTCTCCTCATTCTTCCTCAGTTGTCTCGACGCGTAAGCTATCACCTTTTCACGCTGCATCAATACCGCTCTATAACCTTTACGAGATGCGTCACAATATACTACAAAGTCTTCGGTTCCTTCAGGCAATGACAATATCGGTGCGGAACATAACTTGTCCTTGAGCGTTTTGAAAGCGAATTCTTCCTCATCTCCCCATTCATACACCCTATTCTTTTCAGTAAGCTTTGTCAATGGCTTTGCTATCAACGAAAATCCTTCAATGAACCTTCGATAATACCCAGCTAAACCAAGGAATTGTCGAACTTCAGTCGGCGTTGTCGGTGCCGACCATTCCCTGATCGCTTCGACCTTGGCAGGATCCACGCGAACTCCCTTGCTATCAATCACGTGACCAAGGAATTGCACGGATTCTAACCAAAACTCACACTTCGAGAACTTCACATACAGCTTCTCCTTCTTTAACAACTCCAAAATCTTTCTCAGGTGCTTCTCGTGCTCCTCCTTACTCTTAGAGTAAATAAGAATATCATCGATAAAAACAATAACAAACTTATCTAGATACGGCTTGCATACGCGATTCATAAGGTCCATGAATACAGCAGGCGCGTTCGTCAACCCAAACGGCATCACTCGAAATTCAAAGTGTCCATACCGCGTACGAAAGGCAGTTACAGGAATATCCTCCTCTCTTACACGTAGTTGATGATACCCTGATCTTAAATCGGTCTTTGAGTATACACTGGAACCTTGCAATTGATCAAACAAATCGTCAATCCTCGGCAATGGGTACCGATTCTTAACCGTCAGCTTGTTGAGTTCTCTATAGTCAATACACATCCGAAATGAACCATCTTTCTTCTTCACAAACAACACTGGCGCTCCCCATGGTGATGAGCTCGGCCTAATAAATCCCTTGTCCATCAACTCCTTCAGTTGATCCGATAACTCCTTTAACTCGGATGGTGCTAATCGATAGGGTGCACGCGCAACCGGCACAGCTCCTGGCACCAAATCGATTCGAAACTCGACCTCACGGGTGGGTGGTAAACCCGGCAGCTCGTCTGGAAAAACTTCCGGATATTCGCAGATAACAGGTACCTCTTCAATCCTCGCCTCTAAATCACCATCACTCGAAACCTGTGCCAAAAACACGTCGCATCCGCTCTCTACGTACTTCATCATTTTCAAACAGGAAATCACTTTCAAACGAGAAGTGCATTCGTCTCCCTTCACAGTCAAGACTTTATTCCTCAACGGAATCTGAACTAATCTCTCGCCACAGACGATCATAGCACTGTGCGCCATTAGCCAATCCATTCCCACAATCACGTCAAACGATCCTATCTCTATAGGCATCAAGTCGATTTTAAAAGCGTAATTTCCTAACTTCAAGGTACACCCTTTCAGTATAGAATTCGTACTAATAATTTTTCCATCGGCTAACTCAACGTTATAACTAGTCGCTAACAATACCGGTTTTCTATCGATATGAAGACTAAATTTAACATCTACAAAACTCTTGTCGGAGCCAGAATCAAACAAAATACTAGCATAACAAGCGTCTAGCAAAAACGTACCGGTAACCACGTTAGGACCCTGTGGTTTATCAGCCGTCCCTACTTGATACACGGCAGCAGCATTGTTACCTCCCTGCTTGTTTCCTGCCTTCGGGCAATTCCCTTGCATATGGCCTCTCTCTCCACATCCAAAACATCCCCTCATTCTGATAGCATTCGCCCCAGTGGCTACCCCTTTCGTTCGGCAATCAGACATCCTATGACCTGCTTTTCCACATTTGCCGCATGCAGGCGGGCAATTCCCTACATGGTACAAGTTGCACCTACCACAGTGGGGATTCACTTTTACTCCTCTGGGGTTTGTCACAGCTCTCATCCCTTCATTCCTTCGCTGGTTAAACTGCTGATTGCGGTTCTGACCATGGTTGTTTCGGTTTCCACCTCGGTTTTGGCCCTGGGATTGATTGCTCTGTGCCGCTTCCCATTTCCTCTTATTTCCTTCAGCAATGAAGTTCTTCTTGTCCTGGAGCTTGACATCCATCAATGCGTGAGCCATCTAGACCGCTTCATCAAACGACCCAGGTTTAGAAGAAGTCGTCTCACCCTTGATATTACTGGATAAACCTTTGATGTACTGCTTCATCTTCTTGGCATCATTGGCAAAAATGTCTGGACACAAGAGGCTTAGTTCATTAAACCTCCTGGTGTAAGCAGCGATATCATTGTTCTTCAAGGTCAGGTGTCTCAACTCATCTTCCAATTGACCCAACTCCTCTTCCGGGCAAAACTTCTTGGTCAAAAGAGCTTTTGTTGCAGTCCACGTTCTTGCATTTGCTACAGCCAATCCAACCGTGGCTACTTGGGTGTTCCACCAACTTAATGCATCGTCAAGAAACGTAGCAGCCGCAAACTTGACCTTGTTTGCTTCTGAACAACCACTAATCTCGAAAGTACTTTCAACCTTTTCCAACCATCTCCTAAGTTCTAGAGCTCCACCAGTTCCACGAAATTGCGTGGGACCGCATTTCATAAAACTAGAATAAGTACACTCTCTTGGGGCTTGCTGTCTACCCGCATTCCTGCCCTGGTCTGGATTTCTTCCTGCTCGGTCTGCTTCTAGCGCATTTGCTATAGCTTCCTGAATCATTGTGTTCACACGATCGGCGGTTAGCTTTGGAGGCATGGTGCGTTATCAAATATCTCTTTCTGCAAGACAGGGAAAATAGAAAAACAATGTAAGTACACACATCAAGATTAAGATGGATTTCTCTTTCAAGACATAATATAAATACAACGACACATCACTACAGAGTTACTAATATTCATAAATTCACATCACAAAAGATCAAATTTAAGACATATCACAGATCATGAAAGGTAAACATGGATTGTATTGATAATTAACCAAAATTGTGACAAGTATTGCCACTACAATCATTCACCATAAAACTTAAGTCCTCAAGTTTTTCGTCATAATGCCATCATACAAAAGTCTAAAACAGTTCTATTACAACGATCAAAGATAAAATACAAGACAAGCAACTAGGCATGTGGTGATCCACATGGCCTCTTGGATGGCGGTTGGTCATCATCTTCCTCGGTTTCCTCATCGCTATCATCCTTGTCCACATCATCCATTTTTCTCTTTCCTTTATCATCCGGTCCACATTCAGTCTCCTTTTTCGTCCCTGACGTAGACCCACACTCAATCGCTACCTGATTTCCCACAATGCTACAATCACCTCTGGTAGGTGGCTGGATCATGAAGTCATTAGCTTCCATTTCCACATTGTCCACAAATCTCCAATCTGGGGGCAATGATGCTCTCACTCGATGCTCCCAACTCTGCATCCTAGACAATCTCACTTGATCTTCCCTAACACGGTCAAGACTAGCGCTCAAATTTGCGATCATCGATCTTAGACTGTTGATATCACTTTTATTTGCATTCCCATCATACTCAATTCTTGTAGTTCTTTCCAACAGTCTTTGGTCTGCCCTTTCATTCTCGTCGAATCTGTCGATCACCCTTGATTCCACTATGTACCGCATGAACATCGATTCATCCAAACCTCTCACAACACGCCGTACGTCATGATAAGCTCTTGGTCCGGGGCAGCAAACTCTTGAGATGCCTTGATGAAGAAAATTTGCGCTCACTGCACCTTCGGATCTTCTGGGGATACCTGGTGCACCAACCAGATGAGAAGTACGCATAGGCCTGGGGCAAGTAGTTCTCCTTTGGTCGAGGTCCTGGGCTTGCACATCGTTCGTCTCAGCTTGTCCTTCAGCGGTTGTTCCAACACTTCCCCCTTCGTGACCTACGACGTAATCGTTTCCATTACCATTAGGCGGTACCTCGGCCATTCCTGCAATAACAGCGAATTTCGGAGGGTACATAAGTAATTATACAATATTTATAAATACATGCATGCAAATGCAATGCAAAGGTGGTACATATGCCCAAAATGTAATAATATGATGCTCATGCATGATTAATACAAAAATTACGGTGTCGGATATTCCACGTATAATTTCAACGTCTACATATAGTAATTTCCATACTTACGTAATAATTACCCACATATATACTTCAACTCAAAAGTATACGTCAAATGCCATGAATACAAAAATAAATCTTACCGGAGCCATGCAGGATAGTTGTGTGTGCTTGGACAATTTCTTACGACACCAAAAGTTATAGTTTAGGATTTTCAAAAACGACCTAGTTCTCTATAACTCATGGCTCTGATTACCAATCTGTAACACCCCCACAAATGCTATGCACAGCGGAACTACAACATTTGGGTGCTACGCAGTTATCATTACACACAAGATATATCGAACGACTCTAAAGAGACGTCAACTTAGAACTTAAATTAAACATTGTTAAAAGATACATGTCCACGGTTTTTCCAACCCCACTTGGTACAACAGAGTTTAGCGTTTTCGGTCCCCATGAATCTTAACCCAAAAATTTCAGTTTCACAACAACATAACATTAAAGTTAAAAATGTTTAAGTAGAAAAGGGAGGAAAAACAAGCAGACTCCAAGCCATACACACAACATCCATCCCATGCACGCTCCATGCTACACTTCAGCGGTTACAATTTATTTTGAACATATGTGAAATAAAACCATTCACGATTATTCATAGACTTGTCGATCAAACAATCTATATTCAAGATACTGACAATTGTGTTTAAGTGACACTAAACCGTTAACTCAATCACCCGCGTAATAATTACCAGGCGTGATTCAGATGAAACCAATGCCCCTAATAAGGCATCAGTTGCAATTATACCTTATCTCTTATCACAAATTATCCGTCCGCAGGGGGTATCAACGTACTAGCCCTCGTCTCGGATAGGGTAGTCAACCCCATAGTACTATCACTTTGTATAAGCGGCTATTTCTAATCCACGCTAGGACTAAACAATAGTTAATAGTTCATGAAATTAGGGTCTTTTGCAACTAGGTACTCAACACAATTTCAAAGGCAACATTCGGGGCCAACAATCATTCATGACATATGTTCATTTTAAAAACTAGCATGCATTTCCCTCGCGGGTAAAACAGTTTGAAATAATAATAAGCGAGGCTATAAATTCACACCTTATATATCAAGTAGTCGATAGTTCGAGAGATGATCACTGACGACGATACGGATGCCCGGGTAAATCAACACCTATCAACCAAATAACGCGTAATGAGAAATCTCATTTTAAAACCTTATGGTACTGTATAAAATACATAGATACTAGTCACTTAGGACAATTACAACTCACGCCAACACAAATCAACAAGCGTTACTCATTTTACACCATTCGTCCTTATTATTAATGTTATCCATTTTTTATTCATTTTCGCCGATACTTACCAAAAGTACGGGCTGTTTTACTATACTTAACCATTTTTATAAAATTTGACAAAATTCTCAAAAATACTACAAGACCTGTAGATAACACATATTTAATCCCAATAAAAATTTTTACTTCTACGACCCGTTACTCGACGCTTTTCCAAAAACTACACTTTTCGGACTGAAATTGTACTTTGACCAAGTTGGACCCGTTTGACCCGTTTAAAACACTCCATTGACCCATTTGACACCTAAGTCCTAAAGTAGACTCAAATGTGCAGGTTTGACACCAAAATTCAGTCCTTGACCATTTACCAAACTAGACTTATAGTCCCCGGGATTTGACCTAAACCAATCACAACTTCGGATTATGACGGTTTTCATCTCCCGGTACACGAATTTCAAAACGTCGTAACTTTTGACTCGTTAGGAGTCGTAAGCTCTACTTTATACCAAATCGAAGCTAAGAAAATTCTATACAAGTCTATCCTATCCACAAGACCTGTTTTCAAAATGATTTTTATAAAAATGCCTTAAACTTTCTGCCTAAATTTAACCATACCAAAATCACACTTACGCTCGATTCCAAACCTATTTATCATTACTAGGCATCATCCTAAGCTTCCCTAATCACAACCAAACCATATTTTCAGTTCCTAACCCCTATTGATCATCAACCTCATAAGCTAAAATCCTAAAAACAAACATGCAAACACTTGTATCCATCTAAAACACCTATGAACACAAGATTAAACACAAAACCAATGCTCAAAACATCAATCACCATGGCTCCCCAAACACCCCCTTTAGCCGTGGGGTTTGGGTGACCAAAACACCACAACCAAATCAATTTTGGTGGGTTTGTTTAGTGATTATACCCTCATTTCACACGAATTTAACATGCATTTATCTAATTAACCTCAAAAACGAGTTTGAAAAATTTCTTTGATTCTTGAAAAAAAAAAGTTTGAATGCATGTTGGATTTGAGTACATTGAAAGGTAGGGAATGATAAGATTAGAGGTGGTCTAACCTTAGTTTTGATGAAAACCAAGTAGAAAAAAAAATTAATGGTGGGTTTTGGTGGTTTGGGGGTGACCGTCGGCCTAAGGAGGAAGAGAGGGAGAGAACAATTTTTTTTTCCAAGTGTTTTGTTAAGTGTGTGTTTGTGTTCCCCTTTTTGTAAAATTGGAAGGACCCATTGTGCAATTAAAGCTTTCTTTTGGACTTAAGTAAAAACGTCACTAAAACTTTGCGGGATTGACTCACTAGTCATTTTAGAAAATTTTACGGGAGTCGGAAATTATCCCAAACACTCCAAAATATTTTTGGGATACTTTAAATGTACTCGGAAAGCTATAAAACTCACCCGACTCGACTTAACACGAACCGTAAGTAAAATTCTCGAAAAATTACATTATCGATAAAACGTCAATTATTATAGAAATTTGGGCATCCATCGGGATCGTATTCGTCATCGTCCTTCTTGAATCATCAATCGTAAAAATTATAACCTCGAACATCGGCTTTAACCAAAATACTAAAATATGTAGCAATTAATATTATTAAAAATTTCAAAATTTAGCGTAATTTAGGGTAACGTTAATGACCTCGGTTCTAGGGTGTCACAATATATATATATATATATATATATATATATATATATATATATATATATATATATATATATATATATATATATATAT